>CM060924.1:154020196-154067696 GCA_030737875.1 Allium sativum
ACATGTACATGCATATTTATTTGAACAGGTCATAGCAAAGAGGCTAGAGCAGAGGAATAAAATTGTATGCCCGACAAATAGGTACATATTTACTGTTTTGCTTGGGTGATGAATTTATGAGCCGATTGGCTAGCCGCTTGGCTTTTTCTTTTTCTTTTGGACCGGCGAGTGCCCTGGGAGGCCACTTGCGATTTTTCCGGTAGCCTCGTACAAAGGAGGTTATGGCGAAATTTTCCGAAATTTAAAGGCATTAGCCATATTTTTGAAGTAGAAACGATTCAGAAATCGCCAAATGAATTATATTTATATATATAAATATAAAATAAATTAAAACGAATCGAGCCCGTGCAGTTCGCGTTTTGAAATCGTAACTTCAAACGATTATACCGAAAGATCCGACCATCGGATTTTCACGAAATTAGAACTGTTGGGTTCGCTTTTGAGAGATCTTTCCAACGGTATAAACTGTGTTAAGATCCAACGGATAGATTTTCAGATATGTGTAAAACAAATCTGAAGAAAAACAGCGCCAGTGCCACGGCACGACCTGAAACGCCGTTTAATTAATATGAGCTATTTTTAAATAAATAAAAATAGCGAAAAATCATTATAAAATATTATAAGCGATATGGAATGGAAATAAACCAATTTTACTTAGTTTGCTTGATATTTGATGGTTGAATGTGTTTGACATGACAATTATACAAATAAACTGAAATGTGGATGTTGAATAATTTAACAATGAATAGAATTGATTTGAATTCTAAATATACGTGAATTATTTGAAAAGGCCGAGTTAATTCTCATTTCAAATAATTGATCGACGATATGAAGTCGAAGATATGAAGACGGTGCAAGACCGGTGATCTTCACATCGAATGGATTAATACTGATGCCCTGGATCGGTTAGCTCCCAGGAGGGGTTATAGTGGTAGTAGTCTGGACGTATTGTTGATTGTTCGGATATGCGAGGTATAAGGTGCCTCCGGTTTCGTTCAGACCCAGGACGGACTTGTAAATGGATGTGTGTCTGACGTTGTATATTGGCAACGTGGCATGCTAAGATGCTGTGATCAAGGCTTCTGTTGCAAAGAAAAGTCTTGTGGTGATGATCAAAGCATAGCTTTAATAGCTAGCTTTGTGCATAGCGTTGATTCGCGAGCCTCACACCTCGGTATGAACCAGAAACAGGAGAGGACGTCAGGGAGAGCATGCGTTTCTTTCTAGTTAGAGTAGTGTCAATGCTTAAAACTGGCAGATATTTACTTATATGGATGATGGAATGAGGCGCCTCGGATATATCGGTCGATCCGGGACCGATGATCTGGTCGGTGTAGGAACAGCACGCCCCATAGGGCGGGGAAACGCATGTTAAAGCATTTTAATCCACATCGGTGGACCGGCCCTGAGGATTCAAGGTGCGGTTGCGGCTGTTCCTGAGACACGGACTAGAGCGTCTCAAAATGGTAAGGATCTTGCCCCTAGCCTTGGTTCATGATGGAAATCCAACTTCCAAATACGACATCGTGGGGTTTTGATTGTATATATATATATGGCGACATGATATATGGTACCCATGCCGTCTAGGATTGATACTTATGATTGAAATTGCTTTTGAAACCATTATGCACTAGTAATAATATCAAATGATTTCGTTTTATACGTATCAAGCATTCTTTGGCTATTATAAGGTAACACCCTATCCTCCGGCTTGCGTTGCATTGTGTGATGGGACCTGGGTCTTATAATAGCTTCATTGTTCTTTATTTAGCATTGCGCTATTTATCGTATGCACTGGCAATCACTGGAGTAAACCCATTCCGCATTAGCGGCGTGGTCCTATGATTTGCCATATTATTGTTGTTTAACCCGTTAAGTAGATTTCTCATACCAGTCCCATGCCTGACTCGTAGTTTGTTTCACTTTGCAAACTCGGGTGCCCTCATTTCTACATGGGTAGTCGAGTAGCTTATTTTGCAGATATTTTGAGTAGGATTCTGGATTGAAGCCTAAAGCTATGTCCAGAGTATTTATAGTTTTCCGCTGTGCATACATTTAATGTAAATTATCTTCCGCTGTATTATTGTTTTTCGATTTACTCTAATATTCTGTACTCCGATGTAACATTATTATGATGTTTATAAAAGTCTTCTGTTATTTGATCTGATGTGTTGTATTCCCAGAGTTATCGTATACGGGATTCGAACGGTCTTGGTCGGTTTAGCGATCGATTTGGTCCGAGCGAATTCCGTGTCGTTACAGTTGGTATCAGAGCTTTGGTTAAGCTCAAATCTTTGGGGCACAACTCGTTAGAATTGAACAAAAGACTCATCAGAGGTAGGATTAGAAATATCCTATAAAAGAATCGTCATTAGAGATAGGATCAGTAGTATCCGAGAATGAGAAAACTCATTAGAGATGGGGTTAGTAATGCCCTAGAATGAGTTGAGAGTGACAAGCTTATAATTAACGTATTTTTGATTATATATATAATCTGGTTTTAAAAATATGATTTTTGAATAAATAAAAGTTATATTTATAGATATGAAAAGTTAATTAACCAAATTGATTGATGATTGTGTTGTGTGATTATTAGTTCAACTAACAAAATTATTGAAGCTAATAAATGAAAATTGAATTGGTTAGTTGAACAACTTTTAGCTTCGTTCCTTTTCTGGGACGAAAAGTGTTAAGTGGGGGAGACTGTAACAACCCGGAAAATCTGAACCAGTTTAAAATATTTATTTTGAATAATTTGAATAGAAATTAGCTTAGAATTTAAAAATTCCATTTTTAAATAGTGTTAAAGCCCTTAAAAATAGCAATTTTGCAAACGACCTCAGAATTCGACGAAACCACTTTTGTTGGATCCGGGACGTCAATTTATTGCTAAGTTTAAATTTCCAGAATTTTTAGAATTAATATGTGAGCGTGACAAAGGAAAACGTGTTTGGTAGAGTTTAGTCAAATTGGATCGACCAAAAAATGGCCATTTTGCAAACGGTCTCAGAATTCGATGAAATCAGTTTGGTTAGGACCGTATCGTCGATACGAAGCTAGAAATAATTTTTCGGGAATTTTTAGAATCAGTTTGTGGCCCCGGCAAATTAAAATGTACGTTCAAATCGAAAATTAAATGTTTTAAACTTTAATTTGAAGAATAACTGACTGTAACAGTCGAAATGGCCTACAAAACATATCCCATTATGTCCGCGATGAGGGTATTTAGCTAGGGGCGACAGTCGTTGGGGTTGAAAAGGAGTTCGTTTAAGAAAACCCTATTTTTGAATTAAATAAAGTGTCGACGAATAGGAATTTTCCTTTCATAATTATTTAAAAAAAAAATAACCCCGTAACAGCAGCGATCGACGATGGAAAAGGCATCCCACCTTCTCTCTTCAATTCCGACCGCCTCAGCCACCTTCAGACCCCGCCACCACCCGATCTTCAAAGCCCTCGCCTCCCTCTTCAAATCCATACCCGATTCATCCACCTTCATCGCCCCAGTCTCGAGATTCGTGCCCACCAAATTCCGTCGCGCCGACCGGATTTTCCCCCTCCACCGTGCTGCGAGTCAGCCACCACCACCACGCGCCTGAAGCCCTCTCGACGCTCTTTCACATGGTGCAGTCGGATTTTATTATCGTACAACGATCGAAGCGATAGATCGAAACCTAGTTTCAAAGGTATGAAGGAGTTATACGGTTTTAAACTTCTGAATAGAAAATAACACTCTTAAGTGTTGCAAACCTTTGAAAAATCATATCTTTTTGCTACGTTGACGAAATTCGATGAAATAGGAGACATCGTGACCGCAAGGAGGCTCTCTACATTCTAGAAGAGACCGGATATTTTTTTTGAGCTTGCTACGATTTTTAGCAACGCGACAAACCAAAGTGAGAACTCTAAATTCAAATGCGAGTTGTACATGAGATGTATAAATTATATAAGCGGAGTATAAGTTGTATACGCGTTGTACACCTCATGTACATGTGTTGTATGAGTTATATGAGCGATGTATAAATTATACATGTGATGTATAAATCATATATGTGTTGAAATGAAAGTGAAATATACTTATATATATATATATATAAATACGCCCCTCGTCCACAAACCATGGATGATATTTATTGATTGTGATTGGTGTGAAATTTGGTGAATGACGGAATGGTTGAAATGAAATGCAAATGGTAAAAATGTATTAAATACGAGTGGTAAATATATATGAAATACGAATGGTAAATATATATGAAATGCGAATGGTAAATATATATGAAATGCGAATGGTTAATATATATGAAATACGAATGGTAAATATATATATGAAATGCGAATGGTAAATATATATAAAATGAGAATGGTTGATAATTGCGAATGGTTGATTATGGTTGTTTGTGTTTGAAATATTCTGGTGTGGAAAATATACTCATGTGTTGAAAAATAACCATATATAGAATAAAATCCTTTAACGATAAAAATTGACACTTTTATCATAAGTATGAAATAAATAAAATTCATGAGTTGAGAAATCCATGTATGGAATAAAAATTCATGTGTCGAATAGAAATTCATGTGTTGAAACCATAGTCATGTTTTAAATAGAAGTTGGTGTGTTGAAAAACATTCGTGTGATGAATAAATTCTTTGAAAGATAAAAATAACATTTTATCACATATATGGACTATAGAAAACATTCATGTGTTGAATAAAGGACTAAAACGATAAAAATCATATTTTATCATATATGTGAAGTCGAAAACATTCATGTGTTGAATATTTGAAGTGAACAATAAAATTTACATTTTTATTATATATACGAAGTGTTAAAAACATTCAAGTGTTGAATAAATATTTTTGATGATAAAAATATTATTTTTATCATGTGTGTGACTCGCTAAAAATATACAAGTGTTGAAACAAATATTTGTTTCATATGAATATGATTTCTAACATGTATAGGAACTAAAAAAATAGAAACGTGTTGAAATGTATTTTTACTCCGCTAAAAATATCGTTTTTATACGAAGTGTGAAGTGCCAAAATGACCACTTGTTCAAATAGATATGCAGGAGTTGAAATTATTCATTAATTAGCTAATGATATGATTTTTACTTATGTATGCAATATTTGAACGAATGGTAAAGTTAAACCAAATCAAATCATGTATGAAACTGAATTGAAAACTGATAAGTGATTAGAATTGCACACATGTACATGCATATTTATTTGAAAAGGTCATAGCAAAGAGGCTAGAGCAGAGGAATAAAATTGTATGCCCGACAAATAGGTACATATTTACTGTTTTGCTTGGGTGATGATTTTATGAGCCGATTGGCTAGCCGCTTGGCTTTTTCTTTTGGACCGGCGAGTGCCCTGGGAGGCCACTTGCGATTTTTTCGCTAGCCCCGTACAAAGGAGGTTATGGCGAAATTTTCCGAAATTTAAAGGCGTTAGCCATATTTCTAAATTAGAAACGATTTAGAAATCGCCAAATGAATTATATATATATATATATAAATTAAATTAAAACGAATCATGCCCGTGCAGTTCGCGTTTTGAAATCGTAACTTCAAACGATTATACCGAAAGATCCGACCATCGGATTTTCACGAAATTAGAACCGTTGGGTTCGCTTTTGAGAGATCTTTCCAACGGAATAAACTGTATTAAGATCCAACGGTTATATTTTCAGATATGTGTAAAACAAATCTGAAGAAAAACAGCGCCAGTGCCACGGCACGACCTGAAACACCGTTTAATTAATATGAGCTATTTTTAAATAAATAAAAATAGCGAAAACTCGTTATAAAATATTATAAGCGATATGGAATGGAAATAAACCAATTTTACTTGGTCTGCTTGATATTTGATGGTTGAATGTGTTTGACATGACAATTATACAAATAAACTGAAATGTGGATGCTGAATAATTTAACAATGAATAGAATTGATTTGAATTCTAAATATACGTGAATTATTTGAAAAGGCCGAGTTAATTCTCATTTCAAATAATTGATCGACGATATGAAGTCGAAGGTATGAAGACGGTGCAAGACCGGTGATCTTCACATCGAATGGATTACTACTGATGCCCTGGATCGGTTAGCTCCCAAGAGGGGTTCAAGTGGTAGTAGTCCGGACGTATTGTTGATTGTTCGGATATGCGAGGTATAAGGTGCCTCCGGTTTCGTTCAGACCCAGGACGGACTTGTAAATGGATGTGTGTCTGACGTTGTATATTGGCAACGTGGCATGCTAAGATGCTGTGATCAAGGCTTTTGTTGCAAAGCAAAGTCTTGTGGTGATGATCAAAGCATAGCTTTAATAGCTAGCTTTGTGCATAGCGTTGAATCGCGAGCCTCACACCCCGGTATGAACCAGAAATGGGAGAGGACGTCAGGGAGAGCATGCGTTTCTTTCTAGTTAGAAGTGGTGTCAGTGCTTAAAACTGGCTGATATTTACTTATGTGGGTGATGGAATGAGGCGCCTCGGATATATCGGTCGATCCGGGATCGATGATCTGGTCGGTGTAGGACCAGCACGCCCCATAGGGCGGGGAAACGCATGTTCAGGCATTTTAATCCACATCGGTGGACCGACCCTGAGGATCCAAGGTATGGTTGCGGCTGGTCCTGAGACACGGACTAGAGCGTCTCGAAACGGTAAGGATCTTGCCCCTAGCCTTGGTTCATGATGGAAATCCAACTTCCAAATACGACATCGTGGGGTTTTGATTGTATATATATATATATATATATATATATATATATATAGCGACATGATATATGGTACCCATGCCGTCTAGGATTGATACTTATGATTGAAATTGCTTTTGAAACCATTATGCACTAGTAATAATATCAAATGATTTCGTTTTATACGTATCAAGCATTCTTTGGCTATTATAAGGTAACACCCTATCCACCGGCTTGCGTTGCATTGTGTGATGGGACCTGGGTCTTATAATAGCTTCATTGTTCTTTATTTAGCATTACGTTGTTTATCCTATGCACTGGCAATCACTGGAGTAAACCCGTTCCGCGTTAGCGGCGTAGTCCTATGATTTGCCATATTATTGTTGTTTAACCAGTTAAGTAGATTTCTCATACCATTTCCATGACTGACTCGTAGTTTGTTTCACTTTGCAAACTCAGGTGCCCTCATTTCTACGCGGGCAGTCGAGTAGCTTATTTTGCAGATATTTTGAGCAGGATTCTGGATTGAAGCCTAAAGCTGTGTCCAGAGTATTTATAGTTTTCCGATGTGCATACATTTAATGTAAATTATCTTCCGCTGTATTATTGTTTCTCGATTTACTCTGATATTCTGTACTCTGATGTAACATTATTATGATGTTTACAAAAGTCTTCTGTTATTTGTTCTGATGTGTTGTATTCCCAGAGTTAGCGTATACGGGATTCGAACGGTCTTGGTCGGTTTAGCGATCGATTAGGTCCGAGTGAAATCCGTGTCGTTACAATAAAATTAATGAACTGTATAAAAAGGATAAATTGTTATATCTTTTTCTTATATTAAATTACAGAACATGATAAAAAAATTCATTTATACTACAGAACATTATAAAAATTTCATTTATAGTACATAACATGATAAAAATAATGAACTGCATAAAAAAGATATATTGTTATATCTTTTTATTCTATTAAATTATAGAACATGATAAAATTTTCATTTATTGTACAGAACATGATAAAAATAATGAACTACATAAAAAAGATATATTGTTATATCATTTTCTTCTATTAAATTACAGAACGTGATAAAAATTTAATTTATACAACAGAACGTGATAAAATTAATGAACTGCATAAAAAAGATATATTGTTATATCTTTTTTTCTATTAAATTACAGAACATGATAAAATTTTCATTTGTACTACAGAACATGATAAAATTAAAGAACTGCATTAGAAAGATGTATTGTTATATCTTTTTCTTCTATTAAATTACATAACATGATAAAAATTTAATTTATACTAAAGAAAATGATAAAATTAATAAACTGCATAAAAAGATATATTGTTATATCTTTTTACCATATTATTCAATAATAAAAAGTGTACACTTCTGAACATTGAATTGATTGTAGAAATATTTATTACATTGAAATACATATATAGAATCAAAGAAATTGAAATGATACTTCAAAAAATAGTCAGTGTGAACATCAAATATAGACTTCTGAACATCAAATTTGATGTTCAGAAGTATACACTTTTTTGAAGTATCATTTCAATTTCTTTGAGTCTATATTTTAACTTATCAAAGAAAGAGAAAACCGTTTATCTTTTTTTTTTAAATTGTTAGTAACCTATGATATATGAGTATTATTTCTTAATAAAAGAGTTTGCATTACTGTATTTTTAAATAATAACTAGTATTTATCGTCTTTTTATTCAATAAATATCATTAACAAACACTGAATAGTAATTATCGTAAATCGAGTCATAATAAAATATTTTGCATAAGTTAACACTGATTAGCAATTATAATCGATTGATTAAAGCAATATAATCAACAAAAGGCAACCAATTAAGTAATAACAGACAACATTTACAGGAAAATTATACTAACTATTCTTTCATTGTTAATTGAAACTTACTTTTATAGTAGATGCTTGCTCTACCAATATGGCGAAGATCGATTTAGTCGAAATTTTGTATTAGTAACGGTTGAAAATACTAATTCGAGCGATTTAGGAATTAGGTTTTTGAGAAATAGAGGCGGCAAATGATAAATGTCCTGGAAAGTAATTATTGGCGACCCGTGTCCTAGAAAATAATTGTATAAGGTTAGTAAGCCCTTGTAGTAAAATCCCCCTTATATTAAATTGAATATTCCAAAATAAGATTTTGGTTTTAGATAGATTTCGAAATGGAACTTGTTTGAATTTATAAAACAAGTAAATTTTTAAACGACGCTTATAAATGTTGTGAATTAATTATCATGAGATAATTTGGAATTTTAAGTTCAAGTATGAATTTAAAAATAGAATTAAAAATCATTTCGAAAAGGGAACGACGTTTTTTATTCCGGAATTAGGAATATAAAAGGAATTGAGTTTCAAAACAGATTTTGAAATGAAACTTATTTTAATATATAAAACAAGGAAGTTGGATTTGTTAGTAATTTAGGGAAACTAGATCTAACTGAAACCCTAAATTAATTATCAATTTAACACTTAAATTCGCGGATCTATGCTATAAAATTGAAATCGAAACATAACTAGGTTAGAACTCATACGTTTCATGATGAAGAAACAAATTATTTGGCGCCACGAAGAAACTCGATCGTTCGAATCAAAAGCACGACAGAGCGTCGACCCTCTATTGGAATCCACTGACATTGCTCTCGAAATCGAATCGAAGGAAGGTGAGATATTACTAGCTAATTTGGGAGTCTAGGGTTTTAATGAATTTCGGTTGTAATAATGTTCTAAGAAAAGGTCGGACCCCTTTTTATAACATTAGAACCGATACCTTTTTCATCCATATGACCCGTTCCTCCTTATTTAAATAAAAGAAATAGTCAAAACCCTTTTATTTAAATATCCTCACCTTTTACAACGTTTGTACGTGTGACCCTATAGGTTATCACAGCGTTGACAACAATTTAAACAACATTTAAACTGTAAACAATGAGCGGCGTCTAGTAACACATCATTGTTACCCAAGCTATAATAATAATAATGATTCAATACAACCTTTCCATGATCAGTGTGTCAATGTAATATAATCCTTTTAACCAGTATATCCAGAATTAAACTCAAGGCACGAAACGTACCACCCTCTTTATAATTTAATCTATTTATCTTGATCGATGAGTAGACTGTTTTAAAACAAACCAATATTTGAGCACAGCCATGCATTTCACAGTTTGACTCAATCAAGAGGCCCATTTATATCACTACAATTATATCGTAGTGTTAAATTCCATCTAGATCATTGATAATTTTCATTTGATTCGAGATGTATCCAATAATCACCGTTATCATTACTCTGTTACGATTAACTTTAAATGATATCAAAACACAAATATCCTCGAATAAAATTATAATGATTTCAGGTCTGAGGACCATTACATCACTGTCACTATGAGAGTAACTTATGATACTATTGATTATATTCCATGTAGTTATCTCACAGTGGGTCAGCCCAATACGCTATTATCTAATACGTATTTATATCTTGACTTTAATATCACTTATATTAATGATCAATGAGATGTGATCATCAGTCAATCAATATACTAGTCTCAACGCTTTATTGTTTTCCTATATAAACAATAAAACTCGACTAGGGACATTTAAGAATTATAATACTTATCGTATTATATAATCTCAAATTCAAGTCTTACTCGAATTATATAATTCTGTATTATAGTTCTAAGGACTTCTATTATATTAATATTTATATTACGAAGTAAATATAACATAATAGAATATTATTTTATTCCAAATAAAATAATAACATTGTTATCAATCTCATCAAATGGATTGCCTCTAGGGCATAAACTCTAACAATCTCCCACTTGCACTAGAGTAAATCATTTAAGTATCGTATACTCATGAAACTAGTGTGACTATTAAATTTCTGCTGCGACAGAGTTTAATTCAGTAGGTCTGTAACATTACAACTTTTGTAACTTTGCAGATATGTTTATTTCTTTAGTGAACAACTTCCCATAAGAATTATATTTCTTAAATATATGTTTGGATCGATAGTGAGTTTAAGGTGTTAGGCCTGATCAATAGCCATATGGTTATCGCAGTGTAAATCATTGGATCAACAATGAATTGAGTTCAGTCATGAACTTCTTAATCCAAACATTTTCTTTCTTAGAATCAGTATTTATTTCTTGTTTTAAAAACTAACTTAATTTACAATAATTAATGTGTTATCAACTAACATTAGAATTATTGTCTCACTCCCACTCAATTTCTTGTCTATACAAGATTCAATGACATTTTGTGGTTTCAATACATTTCGACTTCTATTTCATTCCTACCGGTATCTTAGAGATTGGTTCTCCTTTATAAAGGATAACAATTTGAGCAATAAACATTTTATCCTCAGAGAATTGATAGAAATAATATCCATTGGTTACTTTTGGATATTCCACAAAATAGTTATATGATTTGGGTCTGATCTTGCCAGAGGAAGGACGTTTAATAAACGCCTTACATCCCAAATCTTCACTTTAGACATACTAGAATATTTCCTAGTCCATATCTTATATGGTGTCTTCAAAATTCGTTTTAGTGGGATTAAATGCAATTGTTCCAGATTTAATTTATTGGAAGATCTATATGACTTATCATTAACCGTATTTCATCTTATAAGGTATGATGTCTCCTTTCAGACACACCATTCCAATATGGTCTTCTAGATGGAATAAGTTATGAAACAATTTCTGTAACACCCCACCTCCGCTAGGGTCACTCACAAAGGGAATGCACTAGTTTTGGAGGAGTGTTATCAAGGTAAACAAACACAGAAATATTACAAGACAGAACATAAATAAAGCAGCGGAAGAATCAAAAGCTAAATTTCATTATTTTCAAAAAGAGTCAAAGCCTTTTACATTCAAAGTACCAACTATCATTTTTCCATTACAACAAGTTCTGCCTTGAACAAATAAAGAAGCATAAAGTTTAAAATAACAAAAGTAGCTTAATTCCCCAAAGGTAGCAGAAATGCAGCCATAGCATAGCTCAAGACCAAACCTACATGAGATGAACCGAAAGCAAGCGAGATCCAAGCTAAGTGCTAGAGTTTCCACCCTGAGAACCTGGGGGGGAAACGAAAGAAAAAGAGGCGAGAGAAAACTGGTCAGTCATAAAGACTGGTAAGTCCTAGTGACTTTCAGCATAAAAACAGGTAAATATAACATGACATGTATAAACTGAAGGTAAACATAAGGATGCTGTCAAGATGGGCAAGATAGACTAAGATAACATGACAAATCAAATATAAATCAAGTATAGCATTGCATGTTCAAGGTTCGCTGCACCAACTGTACTAGTATCCCAAACCCATGTCTTGTATTAACCGTGAAATGATCCCTTGGCCTAATATCGTGAAATGACCCATTACTAGGTCCAACGGAATGATCCACTAATTGATCGGCTCCCTACACGTTCTAGCTCGTTGTGTGTCTGTGTCATACGGCCCTATCACGAATGTAGTCACCTGTGCTAGGTCCACCATAGGGTGTATCAAGCCCTATGGTGCCAACCACCGACACGAATCAACACGCACAGACAAATCTACTGATGCGCAATGCCTGCTTTTTCAACTCCGGACTACGTGCACGACCATAGTCCGCCTGAACCTACACTGGCGCACTAACTCGGTCGTCGTTCTGGTCGCTTACAGTCAGCCCAACAATCGTGCCCCACCCTGCCTAGTCCCAGGGTTCCATGATACATCAAGTGGGTTACTGCTGAAATGGACCGCGTAACTAGGGTTTCCGTTCAGCAGGTTAAGTGTTGCCATTTAAATTCGAGACGTAACCCCATCAGTCTAGCATGTCAGGTTGGCTAAGTGTTGTCATTTAAGTTCGTGACTTAGCTTTACAATTCTCGTGTCAAGTTGGTTAGGTGTTTGTCGTTTAAGTTCATGGCCTAACCCTACCAATCATGTTTAAAGTTAGTTAAGTGTTGTCTTTCATGTTCGTGGCTTAACCCTATCATGTGGCATTAATTCATTAATGCACCCCAACCTCTCACATTAGACTTGTTGTTGTGGTCACTGGATTTTCCTGGCGGTTCCGGGCAGATTTACACCACAACCTAGTCTAACCTCGGGTTATAAGCGCGATATGACCAACTACCCACATTGGATCCTATTATTTGCAGTCACTGGATTCGCCGGGCGGTTCCGGGCAGAATTACACTGCAAACTCAACCCAACCTCGAGTTGTCCATGTTCAAGTTTATTCTAAGTGTCATGTCCACGTTCAAGTTTCAAGGCAAGTTTTATATCCATATCCAGATTCAAGTTATAACAATGTTCATGTTTCACTTTATACTTATTATCTAGTTCATGATTCATGTTCATAACCAATTCATGTTTTGCCTAATCTACCCAAATCGTATTCCCATCGCACGTAAACGTGAATCGATCTATACTACAAGTAAATCCAGGTCCCGAAATAAAGGGGATAACATCAAAACTGTGATAGGGAAAAGGGACGAGCATAAAGCGATAAAAAGGGATTACAAGACTAGCATGATATAACTTGAGATAATTGGTTACAACATCACTGGCATATAACAGGATTTCAAATCTAGCAAAATAAGGCGATAGTCATGATAAAAATTGACATAAAAGAATAGGCATGCAAAAGCAAGCCAAATACAAGGATAATGGATCAATGGTTTTGGTGTACATAATAGTGAATAAACTAAGCAAGTCACACCCTAGGTATGAGATCCAACAGAATGCCAATTCAGTGTACAACATGGTTTTCAACTATAGTGTTATGAACAATCAACTATAATAGTCAATTAACCACAATAGTCATGGTCATAGTGAATCATAAGCGATTAATCACAGTAGTCATGGATAATTATCCAAAATAGTTCTAGGCAACTACCCTAAATAGTTATAGGCAATTAACTGTAATAGTTTCAAATTCATGGTCATAGACAATAGTCTTATGTTCATAATCATAGGCAATAATTCATAGTCATGAGTCATAGGTGATTAGCCATAATTGTCCTTGTCATAGTTATAGGCAATAGTCTTATGTTCTCAGTCATAGGCATAGGCATAGTCTTATGTTCTCAGTCATAGGCATAGGCATGATAATGTTATGGGCATGAAATGTTTTTGAATAATAAACTAGGTCAATCCACATGAATAGGTATGATTAAATTCGATAAGCAAAGCCCCAAAATCATAGATCCAAGGACATGAATAGGTCCAATTTGATTACAAAGAGAAATTCCCAAAAAGTCAAGATCCACGAAGAACAAGAATAGATATGAATCGATTATCATACTTATGTCCAATTTCACTTTATCTCATGACCAAATTACAATTAACAAGTTTAAATCTCAAAGTAACTAGAACTTACAGATCGTGGACTAAGAGATTGAGATCTAGAAACTAGTCGTCGGATCGTTGAATCTTGATTTGATTGTAGAAGCAAATCCCCAATATGAAATTCCTAGCCGTAGTCTTCAAGAAATAGTCTTCATGTTTTATTTTAATCTTAATTTAATTTAGAGGAAGAAGAAGAAGCCATGTCCATCAAGAATTTGTGCAGCATAAGGTTAGAGAAGAATGGTGTAAAGAGAATGAGGCTAGGGGCTGTTTATATAGGATTAGAGTCATGAATTTGGTCAGAAAATCGGGCCAAAAACATCAGAATGAACCCAGGTTCAAAACCGGGTTCTGGCACCAGGTCGACCCCCAGGTCGACACTATGGTCGACCTGGTCCCTGGGAGGTCGACACTATAGTCGACCCCCAGGTCGACCTGGTCCTGGGCGGGAAATTTCCCGCCCAGTCTGTTCTGGGGTTTGAATTCAAATTTTGAATTCGAATTTCGAGCTGTTTTTGATTCTGAAAATTCCTGAAACTTCGCAGGGTCATATCTCCCTTATACGGACTCTGATTCTCGCAAACTCGGACTCGTTTCCAAGAAGAATTTCGAGACGAACGCAATGGCGCAACCCGTTTCCCCTGATTCTTATTTTAAAATTTAATTCTTCCTTGATTTATGGTTTTAACATGTTATAAAAATTCGGGTAGTTACATTCTCCCCTCCTTAATGGATTTCGTCCCCGAAATCTTAAATTTAAGAAGAATGCATCCTGTTATCAAATCAACCATTTACTCAACCATCATCCACAAGCAACCATTGTCCTTAAAAGATTTCTAATGCTATATGAACATATGTAGAAAGTGTGTGTATATGTTCCTCATCTAATTCAAATGATCAGGCCTGATTGATCTTCTTAATGCAAAATATGTTTAGTGCCATGAATCCAACATGTATGCAAATAGTCCTAGTCATGTAAACACTATATGTGTGCACAAACATTCATCCATATGCAACATTCACATGATAACACATTCAATTTCATCTATAAATAAGTATAAACACTCATGTATATGTAACATGAAAATGTGTCTGAGCCGATCTAGTGCCTAATGTGTGTTATGCAACCACGAGCAACCACTTGCGACCACTTGCAACCATTTGCAAACATTAACCATAACATGTTTCAAATACATGTTTACATCCATAGGGTTCTACCTAAGGTTCTCAAGATAGGATCGAAAAGATATACAAGATAAAACCGAGCATCTAGGAAAAGAAGTTAAAGGTGTACCCCTAAAAGGTCCTGCTTGCGGGCCTTGCCCTTGCTTCTTAGGGCAGTTCTTGCTGATTTGTCCAGTATCACCACAATGAAAGCATGCTCCCATTTTCATCTTCTTCTTTCTATAATCCTTGACTATATGCCCATCAATACCATAGAAGTTGCATTTTCTTTTCTCACATGACTTGTTGCCATTATTGTTGTTGTTGTTCTTGCCTTCTTTCTTGGAGTCTACCTTCTTGTTTTGAGACTCACTAGCCTGGACCTCCTTCTTGCCATTCTCGTCTTCTTCATAAAGTAGGGCCATATCCACTAAGCTCTCAAAGGTCGCCCCCATGGGTACATGAGTCATGGCCAAACTGTGTAGTGGCTCGTTCAATCCTCGAGCAAATCGTAGAGCCTTCTTCTGAGCCATGTTAATCAAATCCAATCCAAAACTAGCAAGCTGATTAAACTTATTCACGTACTCCCTAACAGTCATGTCCCCTTGCTTAAGTGCTAGGAATCTCTCCATCTGAAGACTTTCTTCTACTGACGATAAAAACTTAAGCCCAAACCTCCCTCTAAAGTCTGCCCAAGTCTCAACTGGCCTGGTAGTGCTGGTGACTTCCCACCAAAATGCAGCTTCCTCTTTCAACAACCATGCCGCCAACTGAATTTTCTTATGAACCTCTACATCGAAGATAACAAACAAGTCTTCAGTCTCCTTTAGATAGTTTCACGCTTCAACGAAGGTTTCAGTTCCAACGAAGTCCTTTCCACCCATAGCCTTGAAGTCTCTACACGTCTTTGCGAAAGCGTTACCAAGAGGAGGAGGAGGAGGAGGAGGAACTGCAGCCACTGGGGGAAGAGGAGGGATATCTGCCGGGCCCCCGCCATTGGCCCTAGCTTCTAAGTACCTTCGAAACCAGCCAGGTACGGGTACTCCCTCAGGAAGGTTAAGATCCCCAGACATGCTGAAAATCGAAAAGAAAAAGATTCAAGCAAGGAAACAAAGGAAAGTGCTAATGGCTTTTGGGGAATAGCCTTAAAAAAAAGTTTTCTCGTTAAATGCTTCTTTATAAACAGTTTCTGAAAATAGTTTTTGAAGATTTTTTTTTTAAAAAAAAACTTTTGCTCAGTCTGGTAACCTTCTGCTCTGATACCAAGTGTAACACCCCACCTCCGCTAGGGTCACTCACAAAGGGAATGCACTAGTTTTGGAGGAGTGTTATCAAGGTAAACAAACACAGAAATATTACAAGACAGAACATAAATAAAGCAGCGGAAGAATCAAAAGCTAAATTTCATTATTTTCAAAAAGAGTCAAAGCCTTTTGCATTCAAAGTACCAACTATCATTTTTCCATTACAACAAGTTCTGCCTTGAACAAATAAAGAAGCATAAAGTTTAAAATAACAAAAGTAGCTTAATTCCCCAAAGGTAGCAGAAATGCAACCATAGCATAGCTCAAGACCAAACCGTGCAAGAGCTTAACCGAAAGCAAGCGAGATCCAAGCTAAGTGCTAGAGTTTCCACCCTGAGAACCTGGGGGGGGGGACGAAAGAAAAAGAGGCGAGAGAAAACGGGTCAGTCATAAAGACTGGTAAGTCCTAGTGACTTTCAGCATAAAAACAGGTAAATGTAACATGACATGTATAAACTGAAGGTAAACATAAGGATGCTGTCAAGATGGGCAAGATAGACTAAGATAACACGACAAATCAAATATAAATCAATTATAGCATCGCATGTTCAAGGTTCGCTGCACCAACTGTACTAGTATCCCAAACCCATGTCTTGTATTAACCGTGAAATGATCCCTTGGTCCAATATCGTGAAATGACCCATTACTAGGTCCAGCGGAACGATCCACTAATCGATCGGCTCCCTACACGTTCTAGCTCATCGTGTGTCTGTATCATACGGCCCTATCATGAATGTAGTCACCTGTGCTAGGTCCACCATAGGGTGTATCAAGCCCTATGGTGCCAACCACCGACTCAAATCAAGACACACAGATAAATCTACTGATGCCCAATGCCTGCTTTTTCAACTCCGGACTACGTGCACGACCATAGTCCGCTTGAACCTACACTGGCGCACCGACTCAGCCGTCGTTTTGGTCGCTTACAATCAGTCCAACAATCGTGCCCCACCCTGCCTAATCCCAGGGTTCCATGATACATCTAGTGGGTTACTGCTGAAATGGAACGCGTAACTAGGGTATCCGTTCAGCAGGTTAAGTGTTGCCATTTAAATTCGAGACTTAACCCCATCAGTTTAGCATGTCAAGTTGGCTAAGTGTTGTTATTTAAGTTCGTGACTTAGCCCTATAATTCTCGTGTCAAGTTGGCTAGGTGTTTGTCGTTTATGTTCACGGCCTAACCCTACCAATCATGTTTCAAGTTGGTTAAGTGTTGTCTTTCATGTTCATGGCTTAACCCTATCATGTGGCATTAATTCATTAATGCACCCCAACCTCTCACATTAGACTTGTTGTTATGGTCACTGGATTCGTCGGGTGGTTCCGGGTAGATTTACACCACAACCTGGTCTAACCTCGGGTTATAAGCGCGATATGACCAACTACCCACATTGGATCCTATTGTTTGCAGTCACTGGATTCGTCGGGCGGTTCCGGGCAGAATTACACTACAAACTCAACCCAACCTCGAGTTGGCCATGTTCAAGTTTATTCTATGTGTCACGTCCATGTTCAAGTTTCAAGGCAAGTTTTATATTTGTATCCAGATTCAAGTTATAACAATATTCATGTTTCACTTTATACTTATTATCTTGTTCATGATACCCGAATCGTAATCCCATCGCACGTAAACGTGAATCAATCTATACTACAAGTAAATCCAAGTCCCGAAATAAAGGGGATAACATCAAAACTGTGATAGGGAAAAGGGACGAGCATAAAGCGATAAAAAGGGATTACAAGACAAGCATGATATAACTTGAGATAATTGGTTACAACATCACTGGCATATAACAGGATTTCAAATCTTGCAAAATAAGGCGATAGTCATGATAAAAATTGACATAAAAGAATAGGCATGCTAAAGCAAGCCAAATACAAGGATAATGGATCAATGGTTTTGTTGTACATAATAGTGAATAAACTAAGCAAGTCACACCCTCGGTATGAGATCCAACAGAATGCCAATTCGGTGTACAACATGGTTTTCAACTATAGTGTTATGAACAATCAACTATAATTGTCAATTAACCACAATAGTCATGGTCATAGTGAATCATAAGCGATTAATCACAGTAGTCATGGATAATTATCCGAAATAGTTCTAGGCAACTACCCAAAATAGTTATAGGAAATTAACTGTAATAGTTTCAAATTCATAGTCATAGACAATAGTCTTATGTTCATAATCATAGGCAATAATTCATAGTCATGAGTCATAGGTGATTATCCACAATTGTCCTTGTCATAGTTATAGGCAATAGTCTTATGTTCTCAGTCATAGGCATAGGCATAGGCATAGTCTTATGTTCTCAGTCATAGGCATAGGCTTGATAATGTTATGGGAATGAAATGTTTTTGAATAATAAACTAGGTCCATCCACATGAATAGGTGTGATTAAATTCGATAAGCAAAGCCCCAAATTCATAGATCCAAGGACATGAATAGATCCAATTTGATTACAAAGAGAAATTCCCAAAAAGTCAAGATCCACGAAGAACAGGAATAGATATGAATCGATTATCATACTTAAGTCCAATTTCACTTTATCTCATGACCAAATTACAATTAAAAGTTTAAATCTCAAATTAACTAGAACTTACAGATCGTGGACTAAGAGATTGAGATCTAGAAACTAGTCGTCGAATAGTTGAATCGCTGAATCATGATTTGATTGTAGAAGCAAATCCAAAATATGAAATTCCTAGCCGTAGTCTTCATGAAATAGTCTTCGTGATTTATTTTAATCTTAATTTAATTTAATTTAGAGGAAGAAGAAGAAGCCATGTCCATCAAGAATTTGTGCAGCATAAGGTTAGAGAAGAATGGTGTAAAGAGAATGAGGCTAGGGGGTTGTTTATATAGGATTAGAGTCATGAATCTGGTCAGAAAATCGGGCTAAAAACATCAGAATGAACCGAGGTTCAAAACCGGGTTCCCGCACCAGGTCGACCCCCAGGTCGACACTATGGTCGACTTGGTCCCTAGGATAGTCGACCCCCAGGTCGACCTGGTCCTGGGCGGGAAATTTCCCACCCAGTCTGTTCAGGGGTTTGAATTCAAATTTTGAATTCGAATTTCGAGCTGTTTTTTATTCTGAAAATTCCTGAAACTTCGGAGGGTCATATCTCCCTCATACGGACTCCGATTCTCGCTAACTCAGACTCGTTTCCAAGCAGAATTTTGAGACGAACGTAATGGCGCAACCCGTTTCCCATGATTCTTATTTTAAAATTTAATTCTGCCTTTATATATGGTTTTAACTTGTTATAAAAATTCGGGTTGTTACAATTTCAAACTCATATGGACAGTCATTAATTAATTGGCTTAAATATTCTCTTTGATCCTTTCAAAGAGAATTTATTTTCTATCAAAATTGGTTTCTGACTTCACTTTGAATTCTTTGAGCTTTTCAAAGGATTCTGATATGTGTTTCATAAGATACGCATATCTATATCTACTGACATTATCAATAAACATAATGAAGTAATAAAACCTACCTCTAGCTTATGTATTCATTGCTCCACACACATCATTATGTATAAGACCCAATACTTATCACTTATTCGTCATTTCAAGTGAAAGGTGATTCAGTTATTTTGCCTAATAAACAAGATTTGTATTCTTTATATAATTCAAAATCAAATGATCTCAAAATTCCATCATTATGGAGTTCTGATATACTTTCTTGTTTACTGGGCTAACCGGTAATACTAAAGGTATATGGGATTCAAATCACTAAATTTAATCCAATTATTGTTAATGTCAAGTACATCATAGTTAAGGATTTACAAATACCATTAACTATTTGTGAAATTCCATACGATACTTCATTTAAATAAAATGAATAACAGTTATTCTTTTATTACAAATGAAATTCAAACTTGTCTAAACAAGATCTATTATAACATTTATTTTATATGGAATTTCATAATAACAATTATTTTATTTATTTAATCAAGCTAGTATAATCAACAAGAATCAACTTCCTATGGATAATCCAGCAATATTTGCTTCATTTCCAATCGTAAGTCCACTTGTCCTTTTATCAGATTTCTACTTATTCTGAAATTTCTATAAATCAACATACATTTATGTGATTTATATCTAGTATCTAATACTAGAAATGTATAAATAGATTATTATAACACTTATATCTCATCCAGTTGAAGTCACACTTTAAATTTTATTTTAGATCCTCTATATTTGTTAGAACAATTACGTTTTAATTTGTTTGAGGACATGTAACAACCCAGATTATTGTCAATTAATTTTAAAACATTTTATACTGTTTTAAATATCAAGTTGATAATATAAATGGAATTTTATATTGAGATATCGATTTAATGATCGATTATTTAATTTCAAGTATATTGAAATATCGAAAATTCGAGAACGAAGTAAAATTTAATTCTGAGTTATAACTGAATCAAAAATAATTCAGATAGTCAATATAAATTTCATTTGTATATGAACGATAATAAAAATAATTTATTATCAGGAAATTAATGGTTTTGAATTTAATTTATATTGATTTAAATATATATCATTCCAGATGATCGAATAGTGGTTTGAAACCAGTCCCAGTGGATTCAGAATGGTGGTTTAACCCTAGGAAGGACTGTTGTTGGGTTCAGTAAGGAGCTCAGGATCAAGGGTTATCTAAATTTTAAGGATACAGATTTTAATTAAATTAATTTAAAATAAAATATCAATGTTGTATGGACCAAAACAAACAACGGCGGCTCCTCCATCTCCACAAAACAAACAACTGTGGCTCCTCCATCTCCATAAAACAAAACAACCTATGGCCTTTCTTTCTCCATTCCACTTCTTTATAAAAACCGCGACACTCCTTTCTATTCATTTCATTTGGTCCTCAGCAAAATCAAACCGCACCTCATTCTCCCCCAAATCGAACGCGAGAGAGTTGGGTGTTTAAACCCATTTCATTTCAAAGTTCTAAATCAAGATAGATGTTTTGGTGGTTTGATTATAGTCTGTAGCTCACGAGTTCATGGGAGATAACGCAAGTTCTTGCAAAAGGGATTTGGGCTTGGGTAGTGCGGAGATACGCGCGCAGAAGTAAGGGTCATTCAAAGGGGAAGGGAGGTCAGCGATGGAATTTAAAAGGCGACGCTGGTGGATGGCGACTAATTGAAGTCGATTTGGGGTGAACCGATAAGTTCGATTTTGGCAAAATCAATGGCTAGGGTTGCGATGGAAAGGGTATACGGTGATAAAAAGGGCGACGGTTTTCTACTGAGCTTGATGTTTCCAAGCGAGCATGTAAGTAAAGCATTGGATGTTGCGATGGGTTCTGTAGGACTAGGGGAAGCACACGCAAGTTAATGAAGAGGAATAATTAAAGTAAATGGCGTATGAACAGCAGAAAGGAGGTTGCGATTTTCAACAGGAATATGGATTAGTTTGGGTATTGTCGAATTTTGTAGCGATGCAGTTTTTAGATGATGATCGGTTAGAAGAAGCATAGTGCGAACCTAGAAAAAATGATGTTAAGATTTTGTTAATTTGGAAGTAAGGATGCGATCATTATTGGTGGAGTTGGATTTAAATTATTTCCGCATCTGGGAATGGAGAAGGCAGCTAGGGTGAATTAGCAATGACAGTGAACAGTTGGTGTTTGAGGTTCGGAAATTGTATGTGACGGCCTGGAATTTCGCTCGATCCGAATCAGTCGTTAAACCGATCTAGACCGTTCGAAACCCCTGATCGTTTTGAGAACAGGACAAATCAGAACACAAACAGAAGAACATTTCATTGTTATTACAACAATTCCATCAGAATACAAGAATATACAGAGTATAAATGAATAAATTACATTCGATAAATATCAGAGATTTAAATACAGTATTGCAGCGGAAAAATAATACAAAACACAACTGAAAGTAATACACGGATACAGAGCTTTCCGAGCATCATTCCAGCTGTAAACCAGGATCCTGTGAATATAAATCTGCAAAACCAAAACTACTAGCTGCCCGTGCGGAAAATAGGGGCACCCAGAGTTTAGGTTAAAACAATAAACTCCAGGTCAGTCATGTGACTGGTGTGAGAACTAAAACAGTTATTAATATTGGTTTTAAAGTTAGGTAAATCAAGGGACCACGCCGTATAACACGGAACGGATTTCCTCCCAAGAATACCAGTGCATAGAACAAACAGCGCAATGCTAAATAAAGAAAAACGAAGCTGTTATAAGACCCAGGTCCCATCACACAATGCAACACAAGCCGGAGGATACGGTTTTCCGTTATAACAGCCAAAGCATGCTTGATACGTTTAAAACACATTATCTGATACTATTATAGGTGTATAGTGTCTAAACAATTTCAATCATAAATATCAATCATAGGCGGCATAGCTACCATATACTATGTCGCCATACTAGTTCTACAACTAAAACCGCAATATCACGTATTGGAAATTGGATTCCGTCATGAGCCGAGGAAAGGGGCAAGCTCCTCTCCGCTTCGAGACACTCTAGCAAATGCCTCAGGACTACACACTCTGGGTAACCCTGGGATCCTCCAAGGTCGGTCCTCTCTTACGTTTGAGGATTAGTTATTTCTGAACACACGTTTCCCGACCCTATAGGACCTATAATCGAGGCGTCTCGCATCCAAACCACAAAGGTGAAAAGTATATAAATGTCAGGGCTGGTAGGTCACTGACACCACCCATAGCTAGAAAGAAACGTCGTGCACTCCTTGGGTCCTCATCCTGTTTTTGACTCATACCGAGGTGTGAGGCTCGCGAATTCACGTTATACACAAAGCTGCCACGTAGGCCGTGATTTGATCATCAACCACAAGACTTTGCTTTTCAACAGAAGCCTTGATTCATGCAACTCAGCGTGCCACACAGGCAATTCATGCCATGCGACTGATGTCCATCAATATACAACCTCTGAGCTCGTACGTCTCAGAGAAGGGCGTTAAGCAAGAGAATAAATTCTCCGCCGCCAAACAGATATATATTTAACAGAAATCAATCAACACAGAATAAAATCCAATGTCAGACACACAATCCATTTACAAGTTCGTTCTGGGTCTGAACGAAACCGGAGGCACTTTCCTCGCATATCCATCGATCTCCAAGTACGTCTGGACGACCACCAACTGATTCCCTCATCTTGGGTGTAAAGCCCAATCAAGATCATCAGTAATCACCCAAACGATGTGAAGACTTCCGGTCTTCGACCACCGTCTTCATCTTTGACTTATCGTCGAATCGGTTATTCAGAATGGGTATAAACCCGACCTTTCCGAACAACCCGCGTATATTTAAAAACAAATGTTACACAAACACAACATACGCCTCATTCCAATTCATTAGTCACTAACCGTAAATTAGCAAGAGAACAATTTCCCAAATATTAACCCCGAAGGCCGAAACCAACATCAGTTCAATACCCAGGGAACCATTCTTCTTAACTAACCTACAGCTAGTTTCTAAATTTAAATTCTTAGGGAAAGGTTCCCATTAATTTTATCAAAGATAAATTCTTTAAATTTATTCTTTAATCTTCCTTTGGATGTCATTACAAACCAAATTATGGTTTTCCAAACTAGTCGAGATTAGCGAACCACACCGAAGTAATTATTTATTTTATTTCCCAATCCCAACCTATTCATCCCATGACGCAAAACTGGTAATACTCCATATCTAACACCGTGGTGTTATCGGTAAATTTAATTACCATTTCACGTTCAAATCTAATTACAGATTTAACTATCGCTTTGGAGCAAAACTGGTGATACTCCATCCTCGCTCATTTCTAAATTTGATAATTTAAATTATCAATTCACATTCCAATCTAATTGCAGATTCATTAAAACTCATTTTACTGGGTTAAAGAACTAATGTCATTTAAAACACAGTTCACGATAAACCCAAATCACATTCTATTTATTTATCGGGTTAAAGAACAAGTGTCATGTAAAAACACCCTTCACGATAAACCCACAAATCAATTCTATTTACAACCCATTTCAAATCCAATTTATTTATTTAAAAATAAATGGGTTTTAATTTGAGTTCAAAACTAGTTCATTTCGATAAAAATCTATTTTTATCTTTTCAAATATGGAGTTTTTCATCCTAATTTTTCCCAAATCATTTCTAATGATTTTACACAAATTATTGATATTTTTGATAATTTTATCAAGGCCCGTATAGTCGATTTCCAACAATGGCCATCGAACTGCATTTACAGCGACCTTTTCCAAATTTGATTTGGACGTATCTCCAAATCCAACCGTTAGATTTCAAATTTCTAATATTCGTTAGAAAGCTCTTTTCGATATAAACCCAACGGTTCCGGTTTTAGGAGAATCCGACGGTCGGATCTCCCGTAATGTCCGTTCGAAGTCAATGGTCGAAATTTGCGAACTGCCGCGGCGCGGCGCGTTCTATTCTGGCAATTATATTATATATATAATATATATTTCGCCGATTCCTATTTAAAACGAATTATATAAATAGTTTTAAATTCGTTTCAAAAACAATTTCAACTTCCATTTCAAATCAAATCAAAATTGAATTTTTCCTTATAAATTCGTTTTAAAATTCATTTCTATTCAATTCAAATTTCAATTCAATTTGAATTCATTTCAATTCGTTTTCAATTCAATTCGAATTCGTTTTCAATTCAATTCAAATTGGTTTTCTATTCAATTCAATTCAAATTGGTTTTCTATTCGATTCAATTCAATTCGTTTTCTATTTGATTCAATTCAAATTTGTTTTCTATTCGATTCAATTCAATTCGTTTTCTATTCGATTCAATTCAATTCGTTTTCTATTTGATTCAATTCAATTCGTTTTCTATTTGATTCAATTCAAATTTGTTTTCTATTTAATTTGAATTCAATTCGAATTCAAATTATAAAAACGAATATAACCGATATGAATATCGTTCGCGTCAAAATAGCACATCTCTAATTAATACGGCTTTATATATTTCAATAATTCCGTTATTCTATTCAACAAATGAATATTTATTTTATTCAATACGTGAATCTATACTTCTGCCAACACATGACTAATCTCAACGAATGAGTATTGTCCACGTGTGACTATTTTTGTTATTCAATATATTTCGTTTAACACATGACTAATCTCAACGGATGAGTACGGTCAACACATGAACCTTTATTTTATAAAGATAAAGATGTAAATTTTATTGTTAAAATATTTTGTTCAACACATGACTAATCTCAACGGATGAGTACAGTCAACACATGAACCTTTATTTTATAATAATAAAGATGTAAATTTTATTGTTAAAATATTTCGTTCAACACATGACTAATCTCAACGGATGAGTACAGTCAACACATGAACCTTTATTTTATAATATTCTTTATTTTCTAAATTGGAATGAGGCCCAATCAATTACCATATGAAGTTAATTATATGGATTCCATACAACACACGTATATAATAGCAACGATAAATAATCAACCATCATACAAAGTGCACTACATTGTATAAGCATCAAATATAGATATCTAACGCTTATAACAGCCTATCAATCCATCGATCGACAAACAACTAATTATTGGGATTAGTGTATGTCGTATTTTATCCCAATACCCATGTGGGGTTTCAAATCAACAAACACAGATTTTTATTTGTGCAGTTGGGCGATGTGTAAAATTTATCGACCCAATCAATATCATCAAATCAGTGTATATAAACAATCGGCTGATTTGTTTATAAATATTTATTTATTCACTTTCACGTTAAAAATTATATTTTTAACGATAATTAATTTATTTCAACACATGAATATATTTCATTATCTATTTCACATCAACTTCACAAACAAATTTCACAACACATCAAACAAGCATACAAGCCATCCATGGTCTGTGGATGACGGGTGTCGGGTGCTACTAAACACCGTCTGCATCATAGCATATATATATAACTAGAAAAGGAAATTTGAGTGAGAAGTTCTCACCGAAAGCTATCCAATACCACGACCCTTCTTTTGCAGGAACCTTCGTCGTTCTCGTCTTTTGTCACCTTCGTTGACCGTAGCCACTACATATATAAAAATCGAATTTTTACTATGCTATTCAATATATAAAAATCGAATTTTTACTATGCTGTTCAATATATAAAAATCGAATTTTTACTATGCTATTCAATATATAAAAATCGAATTTTTACTATGCTATTCAATATATAAAAATCGAATTTTTACTATGCTATTCAATATATAAAAATCGAATTTTTACTTTGCTATTCAATATATAAAAATCGAATTTTTACTTTGCTATTCAATATATAAAAATCAAATTTTTACTTTGCCACTCAATATATAAAAATCGAATTTTTACTTTGCTATTCAATATATAAAAATCGAATTTTTACTTTACTAACAATATAATCTCTTTGTTATTAAAAATATAAACTTTCATGTTATTAAAATATAACTCTTCATCGTATAAAAATATCGCCTTTTCAATGTTAAAAATTCGACCTTTTTATTATTAAAAATTCGACCTTTCTATTTAAAAAAAAAATTCGAACTTTCTATTTTTTTTAAAAACTAATCTTTTCTATTTTAAAAATCTAATGATGTACATGATGAAAATCGCAACTTTATCATAAAAAAAAATCAAAACTTTTTAGCATATAAAAATCGAACTTTTGTGTTATTAAAATATAATCTTTATATTTTCTAAAAATCTAGCCTTTAAACTTAGTCTATACACAATTTAGAACTGAAAATAATAAAAAAATTGAATTCAGATTTATAATAAAACTAAATAAAAATAAATTAAAACTCACGGTTTCAGATGGTGGAGGGTCACGGTCGGAGTGTGGTGGGGCGGAGCTGCGTCGCGGTTGAGGGGTGGCGGCTCAGTGGTCTCGGCGGTGGCGCTGGAGCGGTGGGCGTCGTCGGCTTCAGGGGGGTCGCGGGTTCATTTGGGTTAGAAGGGGAGGAGAGGGAGGGGGTTGCCACGGCGGTGGCGCACGCTGGCGGAGGGTGGACGGAGGCGCGGACGGCGAGATCGAGGGGGGGCGACGGAGCGATTTAGGGATTTGTTTTTATTTCTTCTGATTGAACTAAATCGAACGGGGGGGTGCCAGAAATTAAAGGAAGAGGGAGAGAGAGGAGATAATTATTTTATATTATTTAATTTATTTTTAAATTCAAAAAGCAACTTTCTATTTTGAATTCAAAATCAAACCCGCCGACTGTCGTCCCTAGAGTTTTACCCCCATTCCGAACACAATGGGATATGTATCGTAAGCTGATTCGATCGTTTCGATCAGTTTCCGCCAAAATCAACATATAACTCTATATATTGAATTTGAACGCGCATTTCAATTTACAAGGGTCACATACTAATTCGAAAAATTCCAGAAAAATATTTTCTAACTTCGTATTGACGATACGGTCCTAACAAAACTAGTTTCGTCGAATTCTGAGACCGTTGGAAAAATGGCCATTTTCCAGTTGATTAAAATCAACTGAAACTGGTCAAACGCGTTTTCCTTTGCCACGCTCACATATTGATTCGAAAAATTATGAAATTTGAAATCTAGCAATAATTTGACAACACGGATCCAACAAAAGTAGTTTCGTCGAAATCCGAGGTCCGTTGCAAAATGTCTATTTTTGAGGGCCTGAATTCCATAGAGACTATTCAGAATTTTCAACTGGACATATCTTTTGATTCCCGCTATTAAAATTCTGATTTTTCGGATTCGTTGGAAAGGTATTATCAAATAGATCCTATTATTTTTGGTTTCACTAAAATCCGGTTTATTTTGCACCCGGTACATTCAATTGAAGTTTGAAATCGAATTATCGAACTACCGCGCCATTTTCAATTCTATTTATAATTATATATAAATATTTATATTCTAACGACGGCGTATATAATATATACGTTCTAATTATACTCAAAATAAATTTTCGTCGATTTTATTTAAAATAATATATTTTAAATATTCAAAATTCGCTAAAATTGCCAAAATAAAAATTTTAAACTGGCTCAGATTTTCGGGTTGTTACAATCTCCCCCACTTAAAACGTTTCGTCCCCGAAAAGGAACAAAGTCGAAAGTGGTTTGATTAATCAACTCTACGTTCGATCTGGCTTCCATTCTCCAACTTTTCAGTTTCTGAGAATTTTCAAATTTTCAAAAATTTGGCTAACACCCTAAATTTTCGAAAAATTTCGCCATAACCTCCCCTGCACCGGGAGCCACGGGAAAATCCCGAAATTGCCATACAGGCCTTCTGATCTCAAAAAGAAAAAGAAAAAGCCAAGCGGCTAGCCAATAGGCTCATAAAATCATCATCACCCAAACAAAACAGTAAATTATAGTAAACATGTACCTATTTGTCGGGCAAACAAATTTTATTCTCTGCTCTAGCCTCCTAGCTATGACCTGTTCAATGTAAGCACATGTATATGCAAGCAAATGTGACCAATTTTCAATATAATTCAATATTTGGTTATATTAGGCTAAAGGGTTCAAAAATTATCAAACAACTAAACAAACAACACAAACATCAATCAATTAGTGGATTAACGTTTCAAATTCATAAACTTTGATATATATACAAAAAATCATGTTTTTGATGCCAATTCACAACAATAAATCTATCTATATAAGTTTTGGTTCTCACACCAGTCTAATGGAAATATATAGATATCATACCTTCAAAACACGAAAATAATTACTGATGATGACGCATCAATCATCAGAATCAGGCCCGTGCGACTAGAGTGTGATTCTATATCTATCCAGTATATTAAAACTTCGAATATACGTTCATGACGCGTATATGCAAAATCTTTATATAGCGGATTGTCCAAATTCAAAATAAATAAATATTCAAATACGCATAAAATGGTTTAAATTTCAAAAAAAAATTGTTTTCATTTGAAAAGTATACTCTTCACACTCGTTCTAGGATACTACTGATCCTATCTCTAACAGTCATTCTAATTGGATATTACTAATCCAATATCTGATGAATTCTTTCGTATGGTTCTAATGTGTCTTGTTCTCGAGCTCTGTAAACCAAAGCTCTGATACCAAATGTGACGGCCAGGAATTTCGCTCGATCCGAATCAGTCGTTAAACCGATCTAGACCGTTCGAAACCCCTGATCGTTTTGAGAACAGGACAAATCAGAACACAAACAGAAGAACATTTCATTGTTATTACAACAATTCCATCAGAATACAAGAATATACAGAGTATAAATGAATAAATTACATTAGACAAATATCAGAGATTTAAATACAGTATTGCAGCGGAAAAATAATACAAAACACAACTGAAAGTAATACACGGATACAGAGCTTTCCGAGCATCATTCCAGCTGTAAACCAGGATCCTGTGAATATAAATCTGCAAAACCAAAACTACTAGCTGCCCGTGCGGAAAATAGGGGCACCCAGAGTTTAGGTTAAAACAATAAACTCCAGGCCAGTCATGTGACTGGTGTGAGAACTAAAACAGTTATTAATATTGGTTTTAAAGTTAGGTAAATCAAGGGACCACGCCGTATAACACGGAACGGGTTTCCTCCCAAGAATACCAGTGCATAGAACAAACAGCGCAATGCTAAATAAAGAAAAATGAAGCTGTTATAAGACCCAGGTCCCATCACACAATGCAACGCAAGCCGAAGGATAGGGTTTTCCCTTATAACAGCCAAAGCATGCTTGATACGTTTAAAACACATTATCTGATACTATTATAGGTGTATAGTGTCAAAACAATTTCAATCATAAATATCAATCATAGGCGGCATAGCTACCATATACTATGTCGCCATACTAGTTCTACAATTAAAACCGCAATATCACGTATTAGAAATTGGATTCCGTCATGAGCCGAGGCAAGGGGCAAGCTCCTCTCCGCTTCGAGACACTCTAGCAAATGCCTCAGGACTACGCACTCTGGGTAACCCAGGGATCCTCCAAGGCCGGTCCTCCCTTACATTTGAGGATTAGTTATTCCTGAACACACGTTTCCCGGCCCTATAGGACCTATAATCGAGGCGCCTCGCATCCAAACCACAAAGGTGAAAAGTATATAAATGTCAGGGCTGGTAGGTCACTGACACCACCCATAGCTAGAAAGAAACGTCGTGCACTCCTTGAGTCCTCATCCCGTTTTTGACTCATACCGAGGTGTGAGGCTCGCGAATTCACGTTATACACAAAGCTGCCACGTAGGCCGTGCTTTGATCATCAACCACAAGACTTTGCTTTTCAACAGAAGCCTTGATCCATGCAACTCAGCGTGCCGCACAGGCAATTCATGCCATGCGACTGATGTCCATCGATATACAACCTCTGAGCTCGTACGTCTCAGAGAAGGGCGTTAAGCAAGAGAATAAATTCTCCGCCGCCAAACAGATATATATTTAACAGAAATCAATCAACACAGAATAAAATCCAATGTCAGACACACAATCCATTTACAAGTTCGTTCTGGGTCTGAATGAAACCGGAGGCACTTTCCTCGCATATCCATCGATCACCAAGTACGTCTGGACTACCACCAACTGATTCCCTCATCTTGGGTGTACAGCCTAATCAAGATCATCAGTAATCACCCAAATGATGTGAAGACTTCCGGTCTTCGACCACCGTCTTCATCTTTGACTTATCGTCGAATCGGTTATTCAGAATGGGTATAAATCCGGCCTTTCCGAACAACCCGCGTATATTTAAAAACAAATGTTACACAAACACAACATACGCCTCATTCCAATTCATTAGTCACTAACCGTAAATTAGCAAGAGAACAATTTCCCAAATATTAACCCCGAAGGCCGAAACCAACATCAGATCAATACCCAGGGAACCATTCTTCTTAACTAACCTACAGCTAGTTTCTAAATTTCAATTCTTAGGGAAAGGTTCCCATTAATTTTATCAAAGATAAATTCTTTAAATTTATTCTTTAATCTTCCTTTGGATGTCATTTCAAACCAAATTATGGTTTTCCAAACTAGTCTAGATTAGCGAACCACACCGAAGTAATTATTTATTTTATTTCCCAATCCCTACCTATTCATCCCATGAAGCAAAACTGGTAATACTCCATATCTAACACCGTGGTGTTATCGGTAAATTTAATTACCATTTCACGTTCAAATCTAATGACAGATTTAACTATCGCTTTGGAGCAAAACTGGTGATACTCCATCCTCGCTCATTTCTAAATTTGATAATTTAAATTATCAATTCACATTTCAATCTAATTGCAGATTCATTAAAACTCCTTTTACCGGGTTAAAGAACTAATGTCATTTAAAGCACAGTTCACGATAAACCCAAATCACATTCTATTTATTTATCGGGTTAAAGAACAAGGGTCATGTAAAAACACCCTTCACGATAAACCCACAAATCAATTCTATTTACAACCCATTTCAAATCCAATTTATTTATTTAAAAATAAATGGGTTTTAATTTTAGTTCAAAACTAGTTCATTTCGATAAAAATCTATTTTTATCTTTTCAAATATGGAGTTTTTCATCCTAATTTTTCCCAAATCATTTCTTATGATTTTACACAAATTATTGATATTTTTGATAATTTTATCAAGGCCCGTACAGTCGATTTCCAACAATGGCCATCGAACTGCACTTACAGCGACCTTTTCCAAATTTGATTTGGACGTATCTCCAAATCCAACCGTTAGATTTCAAATTTCTAATATTCGTTAGAAAGCTCTTTTCGATATGAATCCAACGGTTCCGGTTTTAGGAGAATCCGACGGTCGGATCTCCCGTAATGTCCGTTCGAAGTCAATGGTCGAAATTCGCGAACTGCCACGGCGCGGCGCGTTCTATTCTGGCCATTATATTATATATATAATATATATAATATATATTTCGTCGATTCCTATTTAAAACGAATTATATAAATAGTTTTAAATTCGTTTCAAAAACAATTTCAACTTCCATTTCAATTCAAATCAAAATTGAATTTTTCCTTATAAATTCGTTTTAAAATTCATTTCTATTCAATTCAAATTTCAATTCAATTTGAATTCATTTCAATTCGTTTTCAATTCAATTCGAATTCGTTTTCAATTCAATTCAAATTGGTTTTCTATTCAATTCAATTCAAATTGGTTTTCTATTCGATTCAATTCAATTCGTTTTCTATTTGATTCAATTCAAATTTGTTTTCTATTTGATTCAATTCAATTCGTTTTCTATTCGATTCAATTCAATTCGTTTTCTATTTGATTCAATTCAATTCGTTTTCTATTTGATTCAATTCAAATTTGTTTTCTATTTAATTTGAATTCAATTCGAATTCAAATTATAAAAACGAATATAACCGATATGAATATCGTTCGCGTCAAAATAGCGCATCTCTAATTAATACGGCTTTATATATTTCAATAATTCCGTTATTCTATTCAACAAATGAATATTTATTTTATTCAATACGTGAATCTATACTTCTGTCAACACATGACTAATCTCAACGAATGAGTACTGTCCATGTGTGACTATTTTTGTTATTCAATATATTTCGTTCAACACATGACTAATCTCAACGGATGAGTACGGTCAACACATGAACATTTATTTTATAAAGATAAAGATGTAAATTTTATTGTTAAAATATTTCGTTCAACACATGACTAATCTCAACGAATGAGTACAGTCAACACATGAACCTTTATTTTATAATAATAAAGACGTAAATTTTATTGTTAAAATATTTCGTTCAACACATGACTAATCTCAACGGATGAGTACAGTCAACACATGAACCTTTATTTTATAATATTCTTTATTTTCTAAATTGGAATGAGGCCCAATCAATTACCATATGAAGTTAATTATATGGATTCCATACAACACACGTATATAATAGCAACGATAAATAATCAACCATCATCCAAAGTGCACTACACTGTATAAGCATCAAATATAGATATCTAACGCTTATAACAGCCTGTCAATCCGTCGATCGACAAACAACTAATTATTGGGATTAGTGTATGTCGTATTTTATCCCAATACCCGTGTGGGGTTTCAAATCAACAAACATAGATTTTTATTTGTGCAGTTGGGCGATGTGTAAAATTTATCGACCCAATCAATATCAGTCCAATCAGTGTATATAAACAAATCGGCCGATTTGTTTATAAATATTTATTTATTCACTTTCACGTTAAAAATTATATTTTTAACGATAATTAATTTATTTCAACACATGAATATATTTCATTATCTATTTCACATCAACTTCACAAACAAATTTCACAACACATCAAACAAGCATACAAGCCATCCATGGTCTGTGGATGACGGGTGTCGGGTGCTACTAAACACCGTCTGCATCCTAGCATATATATATAACTAGAAAAGGAAATTTGAGTGAGAAGTTCTCACCGAAAGATATCCAATACCACGACCCTTCTTTTGCAGGAACCTTCGTCGTTCTCGTCTTTTGTCACCTTCGTTGACCATAGCCACTACATATATAAAAATCGAATTTTTACTTCGTTATTCAATATATAAAAATCGAATTTTTACTATGCTATTCAATATATAAAAATCGAATTTTTACTATGCTATTCAATATATAAAAATCAAATTTTTACTATGCTATTCAATATATAAAAATTGAATTTTTACTATGCTATTCAATATATAAAAATCGAATTTTTACTATGCTATTCAATATATAAAAATCGAATTTTTACTTTGCTATTCAATATATAAAAATCGAATTTTTACTTTGCTATTCAATATATAAAAATCGAATTTTTACTTTGCCATTCAATATATAAAAATCGAATTTTTACTTCGCTATTCAATATATAAAAATCGAATTTTTACTTTACTAACAATATAATCTGTTTGTTATTAAAAATATAAACTTTCATGTTATAAAAATATAACTCTTCATCGTATAAAAATATCGCCTTTTCAATGTTAAAAATTCGACCTTTTTATTATTAAAAATTCGACCTTTCTATTTAAAAAAAAAAAATCGAACTTTCTATTTTAAAAAAAAACTAATCTTTTCTATTTTAAAAATATAATGACGTACATGATGAAAATTGCAACTTTATCATAAAAAAAAATCAAAACTTTTTAGCATATAAAAATCGAACTTTTGTGTTATTAAAATATAATCTTTATATTGTCTAAAAATCTAGCCTTTACACTTAGTCTATACACAATTTAGAACTGAAAATAAAAATAAAAAAAATTGAATTCAGATTTATAATAAAACTAAATAAAAATAAATTAAAACTCACGGTTTCAGATGGTGGAGGGTCACGGTCGGAGTCTGGTGGGGCGGAGCTGCGTCGCGGTTGAGGGGTGGCGGCTCAGTGGTCTCGGCGGTGGCGGTGGAGCGGTGGGCTTCGTCGGCTTCAGGGGGGTCGCGGGTTCTTTTGGGTTAGAAGGGGAGGAGAGAGCGACGGGAAGTAGAGGGAGGGGGTTGCCACGGCGGTGGCGCACGCTGGCGGAGGGTGGACGGAGGCGCGGACGGCGAGATCGAGGGGGGGCGACGGAGCGATTTAGGGATTTGTTTTTTTTTTCTTCTGATTGAACTAAATCGAACAGGGGGGGGGCAGAAATTAAAGGAAGAGGGAGAGAGAGGAGTTAATTATTTTATATTATTTAATTTATTTTTAAATTCAAAAAGCAACTTTCTATTTTGAATTCAAAATCAAACCCGCCGACTGTCGTCCCTAGCGTTTTACCCCCATTCCGAACACAATGGGATATGTATCGTAAGCTGATTCGATCGTTTCGATCAGTTTCCGCCAAAATCAACATATAACTCTATATATTGAATTTAAACGCGCATTTCAATTTACTGGGGTCACATACTAACTCGAAAAATTCCAGAAAAATATTTTCTAACTTCGTATTGACGATACGGTCCTAACAAAACTAGTTTCGTCGAATTCTGAGACCGTTGGAAAAATGGCCATTTTCCAGTTGATTAAAATCAACTAAAACAGGTCAAACGCGTTTTCCTTTGCCACGCTCACATATTGATTCGAAAAATTATGAAATTTGAAACCTAGCAATAATTTGACATCACGGATCCAACAAAAGTGGTTTCGTCGAAATCCGAGGTCCTTTGCAAAATGTCTATTTTTAAGGGCCTGAATTCCATAGCGACTATTCAGAATTTTCAACTGGACATATCTTTTGATTCCCGCTATGAAATTTCGATTTTTCGGATTCGTTGGAAAGGTATTATCAAATAGATCCTATTATTTTTGGTTTCACTAAAATCCGGTTTATTTTGCACCCGGTACATTCAATTGAAGTTTGAAATCGAATTATCGAACTACCGCGCCATTTTCAATTCTATTTATAATTATATATAAATATTTATATTCTAACGATGGCGTATATGATATATACGTTCGAATTATACTCAAAATAAATTTTCGTCGATTTTATTTAAAATAATCTATTTTAAATATTCAAAATTCGCTAAAATTGCCAAAATAAAAATTTTAAACTGGCTCAGATTTTCGGGTTGTTACATTGTATAAGTGCAGTTTTTGGGTGTTGACGAATTACTGTGGTTGCCGGGAGGTGCTGCAGGTGATAGTCAGGAAGTAGGAAGTTGTCGGAATTGATGATGGCATGGTTAAAGTCGGGTTCCAGAATTGCAAGGCAATGCTAACTTGGAAGGTAATTGCTGAAATTAGACAGATGATTATTTTTTCAATTAAGAGTTGTAAAGGAAAAAAATACTAGAAAGTTAGAATATTTAAAAATCTAGTATATTTTTAACATAAACCTTGTTAAAAAAATTCATTGGATCATTTTTAAAATTCAGATTTTTGCTTAGGCAAGGCTAAAGCAAATGGAATCAAACGTGTGAAGTTCATGGCCTCGGAAGTCGAAGAAAAAAGAGAAAAAAAGAAATTGAAATTGGAATAGATTGCAATAAAAATCACTGTGAGTAAAATCTCACTAGTTAAATTTATTTTTAGCATTTAAAATAAATTGTTGATTGTTTGTATGCATTAAAATATTACTGTGCCATTTAAATATATATATAGTTATTTAGGATTGACTTATATATATATATATATTGGTTTGGTGGTTGGATGATTCCCGCAGTCTCATTAGCGGATGCCCGCGATATCATTAGCGGACGATTTCCCTATGCGCCCAACAAATATATATTAGTGGATGACCTTCTATACCGCGATATCCTGCCTCGAAGCAGGATCATATTATTTATGTGCTAACGTCTGTGGATGCAGGAAAACAGATTGGAGGGATCCAACCGGATCCCTCAAAAATATATTATCTGTTGTTTATTTGTTTTCATATATATACTATCATATATGACGTGTTAGAAAACCTGAAATAAATAATTGGTTGTTTGGTGTTTAAATATCACTGGGCCTAAGTGTTGATATTTAAAAATATCATGAAAAGGAATATTTGAGACTTAAAAAGGAAAATTCTATTTTTTTTAAATAGAATTTGAAATTTAGAATCGAATAAAAATATTAAATTGTTTTAAAAGAATAAAAAAACAAGTAGTTCATTTATAAATGAAGTTTATAAATGAAGTGAAAAGAACTATCATTGGATAATTCAAAAATAAAAAATAAAAGTGTGAATTTGAAAAGGGAAAACTATTTTTCCCAAAGTAGAAATAATTTATTTCAAAGGAAATTGGAAGCGAGACTTGTTTAAATATATAAACAGGTAAAATAAATAGGGTTTTTAAATAAAAAGGATAAATTATCATTTGGATAATTTAAATATTTAAATTCAAATGTGAATTTAAATTGAGAACTTAGAATCGTTTTAAATAATAAACAATTAACTATATTCCGATATTCGGAATATAAATGAAGTTGAATAAATCCTTAGGATTTACGTTAAAATTCGACTATGTCAGATTTATAAAATAGATCATTCTCAAATGAGACATTTAAATTTAGTTTAAATAGAGACTGAGATAAGGGATGAAAATAGATCTATATTTATATAGATAAATTATAAGAAATAGAAATTTCCAAAGTAAGATTCTGGTTTTAAATAGATTTCGAAATAAACTTGTTTAAATAAACAAGGAAATTTATAAAATGGTGTTTATAAATAAAATGAACAAATTATTAAGAGATAATTTGAATATTTAAATTCAAATATGAATTTAAAATATAGAATTTGAATATAGAATTCAAATAGAATTGAAATGGAATTTGAATATAGAATTCAAACAGAATTGGAATGGAATTTGAATATAAAAGACCGAAGTATAAATAAATTTATTTTTGAGTTAGGGAAAATCGACGATTTTAGAAAATCGGAAATATTATGTTGAATTGGAAAAATGGATTTGATATATATTAAAAATTTATCAGAATGGAGTTGAATTTATTTTAAACAAAGGTTAAAAGTTTATATATAAAAATATAATTAAAACGAACTCACCGCGGCACGGCAGTTCGTAATTTGGCGATTCGAACTTTAATTGAGTATATAGGACTCAAATTAAGTCGGAATTCTTTGAAACAAGAACCGTCAGGACCAATTGAATAATAGTTTTCTAATGAAAGAGAAAATTCTGGATTTCGTCATATAGATTTTGAGTTATGTGAAAATCAATTTTTCAGAAAAACAGCGCCATAATCGTTATAAAAACGATAACGGTTTATTTAAATAAACAAAAGGATTTTAAGGAAATAAAATCCGAATTGGCATTAGAAAAATCCAGACTGGAGATACAAAATAAATATGAACTCCAGTGAAGTAAGTGAAATGATTTTTGGGACAAAAATCATATTTTTAGTTATTAAATAAAATTAACTAAATTGGAGAATAATTAGTTAAAGGAAATTTGAATCGAAATTGGGTTTTTGGATAAGGGAAAGAGATCGAGAATTTATATTTGAAATCGAATATATAACTCAAGTTGAAAATAGAATTAGATTGGTTCATGAGTAGATTTAAAATATATTTGAACATATCATGTTCAAAGTGAAATTGGCAAAAGAGTTAATTATCAAACTGATTAATGAATTAAGTTAAAACGATTGAATCAAGTTGACTTTGAATAAGTAAATTTAACTTGTGACTTCATATTCGAATCGAATATGAAACCTAAGTTGGAAAATGGAAATTCAATTAGTTTATGAGTAAGTTGAAATATATTTGAAACATGTTATATTTAAATATACAAGTGAAATAGACAAAGGGTTAATTAAAGAGTTAATTAACGAGTTGAGTTAAAACGAGTGTATTAAGTTGAAATGAATTAGAAATGTATGGATATACATGAGACAGGTATGGAATGAAGTTAATGAAGATATATATATATATATATATATATATATATATATATATAATGCCCGACAAAAAGGTATGTGTTCAATTCACATATGGGTTTTTATGTGCCGCATCGGCTAGCCGCTTGGCTTTTCTTTTTCTTTTTGGATTGGAGAGGGCCTGTGTGGCGGTTTGGGGATTTTCCCGATGCTCCTGGTACAAAGGAGGTTATGGCGAATTTTTCCGAAAATTTAAGGAGTTAGAATATTTTTAAGAAAATTTGATAGTTAGAAATTAATGTATCGATATATATAGAATTTGATAAGGAAATGAACTTAAAAATAGAATATTATAAACAAAAAGGAAATCAATAAATTAGATTTGTTAAAATTAGAAAGAGAAGCGTATACGTGTTTTAGAAATGGGAAATTGGTCTAATATGACGTTGATTATTCGAGTGAGCAGTCTTGTCTGTTTTGAAGTTAATAATATTTTCAGTCATGGTCTGAGAGGTAATTATATCCCAACTTGATTGATTTCGATATTAGTTGATAATAGCAAGATTCAGTCTCGAAGAGAAATGTGTAAAGAGATTTAGTCGAATGCAGTATTTTGGGTTGTTGTGACTATGTTTTACATAACATTCGTTTTAACCCAAGTCAGTAAATTTTGGAAATATAATAATAAATATTTCCTAAGTATAGAAATAAACGAGTCGGAAAAGAGATAAGTAATTGGAATATTTTCCAATTATAATTAGAAGAAAATTTCTAAGTACAAAAAATAAAAGAAGGGGATATATGGAAATGTTTTCCAGTGTTAATAACATATAATTCCAAACATAGAAAATAAGGAAATATGAATATATATATATATATATATATATATGTTTGATGATTTGATCGATGATTCCATTTGGAAATAAGATTGTTGTGTGTACACGGTCATTTTTCATTTGATAGTTAAATCACCGACTATCAAAGTTTTTGACCATTTTAACATTGTTAATATGGAGAGACCGGTTGGATTATTATCCAAAGAACCACTCCATATTGGCATAAGCGTTGCAAATCAAGTATGCTGAATATATTGAAGACGGAGTAAAGTCCAAGGGTTGTTGTATAAGTCCTAGGTAGAGATTGCCTAGGATGGATGTACTGAATTGTGCCTTCGGTTTCGTTCAGTCCTAGAACGAACGTATATGGACGATTGTCTGACAGAATATTTCCAATGATCGCATTTGTTGGACTGTACAAATATATATGGTGGCAACGGATTTATTCCCTTAGCATAATGTCCAGAATATTTGTGCAAACCAATTAATGATCAATGGATCTGACAATGAGGCATTCAAAGTGATTGTGCTATCAATGAATGGCAAGTAAGCGTAGCCTCAGGCCTCAAAAACCGGGAAATGACAAAAATCGGGCAGGCATCATGGCTATGTGGTTAGCTCCCATTAGGGTGTATCACCACCTATCTAGAGATTCATTTAATTTCTCATTCTATTCGATGCTGTCCCATTCGGGAAACGGTTGCAGATCCTAACCGTTGGTGATATACATTCGATACACTCAAGAGAAATGAGTGGTCGGTCATGTGTGGCCAGGTTACAAGATGTTCTTGTTGAACCCAGTGTATTCTCCTCTAGAGATACACTATCGGAAGGTGGTTCCATACCTTGTCATGGTTGGAAATTCATTACCCAAGAAGTGCTCGCGGTTTTGATTGTATGTATATGTGGAACGTGAGTTGAAAGCGTTCCACTAGATTCTATTTATTTGATTTAGACACTATTATAATATCAAAAGAATTTTGATATAAAGATTATCATTTTCTTTCAAAGGAATTTGAAAGTTAAATCAAGTGTTTGGATTCTCATAAGCGAAAAACCTGTTCCGTGTTATATGGCGTAGTCTTATGAGATATCATTTAGTTTCTGAAACTGTTTTAAATCATTTACTCATACCAGTCCCATGACTGACCCGGAGTTTATTTTGTTTTGTTTTACCTAAACTCTCAGGTGCCTAAATTTGTACGAGCAGTCAAGTAGTTCAGGATTTTACAGATTTATCTAAGGAGCTTGGAGCAGGAGGCTTCAGCGTTATCTAGTTATTGTTATTCCTGCTATGTTGTAAGTTGTACTCTTTTAGTGATTCTCTTATAAGTGTATGTTATACAGTTGAAATCTTGTGTTTCAAAAGTTATGATATATTATATTTTGTTCCGCTGCGATGTGAGATTCTGTGTTGTTATTTCTGTTCTTCTTCTACCTTTTTCTTCAAAAAAAAATTTTGATTCGTATTTTCATGATATTTGGGTTGGATGTATGATGTATGTAGTCAACTCTGATATTACGGATTTGCGGGACATTAAAGTTGGTATCAGAGCTTAGGTTGAGCGAATACCAAGGCTTTGTTGGGGTTGTGCTCATTAGAGATAGGATCAGTAGTATCCTAGAATGAGTTGAATGTATATATAGAGAGAGCGTATTTGTAAATTGATATAAAAACTGTTTTATATTGTGTCGCCTAGTATGTTGAGCAGTTTATGAATTTCGATCAAATCATGGGATGCCACGATGTCGATAGGAGTTTATAAACACTTGAACAAAGAATTCAACATGATATTGTTTTAAAGTGGGTAATTGAAATGATTTTGCCCAAAACTATATTTTGATATACAAAAGAATACTTTTCTGAAATTATCATCATATATTTATGTGTTGTTTGTTATTATAATGAAATGAGATTATAAAATTGGAATATAACCAAGTAAATTTTGTATATGAATGAGATACACAAATGAGATAAATTAAAATTGAATTCAGAATTTAAATTATGAAAATTAAATTTAACTTAAGAAAGTTAATCAAAGAGAATAAATTGGTTAAAATCAATTGGAATGAATTTTAATGCATATGAATGAAAACCAAAAGTTTTGGTAGAACTAAAATTTGTAGGAGTATGGATTGTTGAGTTTCAGCATAAGTTGATTTCGAAGGGTTAATGTTTTCTACCTTAGTAATTTCGGGGACGAAATTCTTTTAAGAGGGGAAGAATGTAACGACCCAGATTAGTGTCAATTAATTTTAAAACATTTTATACAGTTTTAAATATCAAGTTGAAATATAAATGGAATTTTATATTGAGATATCGATTTAGTGATCGATTATTTAATTTCAAGTATATTGAAATATCGAAAATTCGAGAATGAAGTAAAATTTAATTATGAGTTATAACTGAATCAAAAATAATTCAGATAGTCAATATAAATTTCATTTGTATATGAACGATAATAAAAATAATTTATTATTAGGAAATTAATGGTTTCGAATTTAATTTATATGGATTTAAATATATATCATCTCCAGGTGATCGAATAGCGGTTTGAAACTTGTCCCAGTGGATTCAGAATGGTGGTTTAACCCTAGGAAGGACTCTTGTTGGGTTCAGTAAGGAGCTCAGGATCAAGGGTTATCAAAATTTTAAGGATACAGTTTTTAATTAAATTAATTTAAAATAAAATACCAGTGTTGTGTGGACCAAAACAAACAATGGTGGTTCCTCCATCTCCACAAAACAAACAACGGTGGCTCCTCCATCTCCACAAAACAAAACAACCCGTGGCCTTTATTTCTCCATTCCTCTTCTTTATAAAAACCGCGACACTCCTTTCTGTTCATTTCATTCGGTCCTCAGCAAAATCAAACCGCACCTCATTCTCCCCCAAATCGAACGCGAGAGAGTTTGGTGTTTAAACCCATTTCATTCCAAAGTTCTAAATCGCGATAGATGTTTTGGTGGTTCGATTACAGTCTGGAGCTCATGAGTTCATGGGAGATAACTGTAATGACCCGCATTTTTAGCTGTTGAAAAATTAATAAATTTAATTATTAATTATCGATGTGGCGATATCGATGACCTGAATTTAATAAAAATGAATATTTAATTAATAATTATAATATAATAAAATATATTATAAGCCCAGAACGGTCAGAATAGTGAAATTCACGTTATACTGTGAATTGGGTAGTATCAGAGGATTGATTGAGTTTATATTCGAAATATAATAACGAATATATTCAATCAACGACAGTTGAATGTATAATTTATAATATAATTATAATCGAGCTCGAAATGGCGCTGCAGTTTGCTATTTGGCGATTTGAACTTCAACTGGATGTACATGATTCGTTTTAAGCCGGATTTCTATGAAACAAGAAACGCACGGAGCTGGTGAAGTATATTTTTCTAGTGGAAGAGAAAAATCGGGATTTCGTCGTGTAGATTTTGATTTACGTCCAAATCAAATTTTAGAAAAGTCGCTATGGAATTCTTTTGAAAAATATTAATATATTTATTTTTTATTATAAATGGATATTCAATATAAATTGAATATCGGTTCAACCAGGATTTGAATATCGAACTATAAATCCAATTGGAGCAGTATGGTATTCCACTGTGAATATATACGATAATATTAAATTATTAATATTTAATTTAATTTATTTAAATATATTTATATATTTAAATGGGCTATTTAGAGCTTTAAAAATAGCCAATTTTGCAAACGAAGACGGAATTCGACGAAACTACTTTTGTTGGATCCGCAACATCGAATTATTATTAGATGTCAAGTTTCGTGATTTTTAGAGTCACTGTGTGGCCGTACAGATTTTTAGAGAGAAAAACAGTCAGTATTTTGACGGTTAAAAATACGATGTGTGAGCAAACGGAGTGGGAATTCGACGAAACCAGTTTCGTTGGGACCGTAATGTCGAACTTTAGCTGCAAGTCTAGTTTGGTGATTTTTGGGTATCGTGTGTGACTGCAGGGATTTTTTAACACGAATTAACAAAAGAATATACCGGGAATATTCCCTCTACGAAAATATCTAGATATTTATCTTCATTATAAATACCCCTCTTTGGAAAACCTTAAGACCTAATTTTTCTCTTCTGCCCAAATATTTTCCGCCGTTACTTTCTCAAATACTTCTTTAGCAAACGCAGGTTTGGGAAATTCAAATCAAATTGGATAAAATCTTATAAATCCCAAACCCTGTATATTTCAGTTCCTCAAGTGATTTCCTTCACCTCTGTACAAATTTCAGTTGGTTCGGTTGTGTTCTATGATGATCGAGTTGTAACCACAACGACTAGGGCTTGCTGTTTTGTGAAAATTGGGTATTTGTTTGAAGTTTTGATATGAGATTGGAGTTCACCGGGTGATTTAGCATCAGCGCGATGAGTTGGAGGGGATTCCGACAATAAAACTGTCGATGTCTTTGCTGGAAAGCGTGTGTTAGTTGCTCGAACACAAACCCAACGAGCAGTTCGAGTTCCATGATTGTGGAATGAGAATGGAGAGAGTTAGATGAGGAGATAAATGGTGGAGGTTTGATTCGATTTCGGTGAAGGAATGATGTCGTGGGATGCTTGAAGTAATCGGCTAATGTCTTTTGAAGTGTCTGGAGTGAATCGCATTTTACAGAGAGAAGGAAGAAGCTCCACGCGGTTTTGGGCTTTAGGGGGGCAGATGGCCTTTGTAGAAATGGAAAGCCCACTTATGTTATTAATTTAATTTCAATTCAAATGAAATAAGTGTATTAACTTGTAAATTAAATATCTCGACCATATGAAATCGGAATCACGAACCGTAAGTTGCGTTGGGACCGTATGGACGAGAGCTTCACAATGAAGCTGACTGGAAGTGGATCGGGGCTCGTATGAATTTATGGCGAAATAAATTGTTTGATTCAAATCAAATAACAGTTTATCGTTCTTTAATGATGAACTGCAAAAGTGAGTAAAACTCACCAACTCTGAATAGTTATATTTTTATAATGTATTTTTAGAACTGTTAATCATCTGTTAATTGTTGTGTGTTGCTTGATTGATTGAACTGCTAGTCAGTTAGTGGAAATTATATATATATATATATATATATATATATATATATATATATATAAACAGTTAAATATGTATATGTTGATTCTGCTATCAGAATATTTCCTATCGAACTGAAAGTGATGTTGATTTTATTGTTTAACATCTGTGATGCAGGGAAACAGGTTGGAGGGACCCAACTGGGTTCCTCAATATTTATAATACTGTTTTGTTCATATATTGTGTTATATGATGTGATATATAATCTGTGTTGATTATATGTGCTTGGACGATATTGAACATCGTGATTTGATATGATTGAATACCATAACATACCGGAATGTTGATAAGGGAATTTTCAAAGTGATAGTGAAAATAAAATATTTATAAATGGAATATTTATAAATAAGAGATATTTATAAATTGTAATATTTATAAATAAGGAATATTTATAAAATTGGGATATTTATAAATAGGAGATATTTAGAAAGGAAATAATTTCAAACCATTTTCTTTTTTAATGGAAAGGCCTGTGTGGCGGTTTGGGGATTTTCCCGATGCTCCCGGTACAAAGGAGGTTATGGCGAATTTTTCCGGGAATTTAAGGAGTTAGAATATTTTTAAGAATAAATTTAAAAAGGAAATATTTGTAAACCATTTACAAATAAAATTGGAAAAGGAAATCATTTTTAAAGTGAAGAACCGTTAATAAAAGTAAATCTTTTAAAAATGAATGAACGTTGTTAAAAGGAAATCTTTATAAAGCGAATATTAGTTATTCGAGTTAGAATTAACCAGTTAGAGTTAAACAGTTAGAGTTAATCAGTTAGAGTTAACCAGTTAGAGTTAAACAGTTAGAGTTAACCATTTAGAGTTAACCAGTTAGAGTTAAATAGTTAGAGCTAACCAGTTAGAGTTAACCAGTTAGAGTTAAACAGTTAGAGTTAAATAGTTAGAGTTAAACAGTTAGAGTTAACCAGTTAGAGTTAAACAGTTAGACACTACTACAAAACAGGTCAGTTGCTTCGGTTATTTACCCCCTGTTGCTTCAGTTCTGCAACCAAAGCAACTGCAGCAGACGCAACAGACCAAAAAGTTGTTGCTTCAGACAAGCAACCGAAGCAAATACCTCTCTGTTGCTTCGGTTATTTCCCATTGTTGCTTCGGTTTAACAACAGAAGCAACTGAAGAAGGCGCAATAAAGGGAAGATTGTAGCTTCGGATGGATAACCGAAGCAAAAAATATTTTATTGCTTCGGTCATCAACAACCGACGTATAAAAGAGGAGGGAGCATGTAATAGACTTCCTTGTTGCTTCGGTTGTAACCACAACCGAAGCAAAAAATCCTCTTTTATAAAACCAGCACCCCTCTATATATCACCAATATTATCAATATATCAAAACAAATAATCAATATATCACCAATATTATCAATATATAACAATACAGATTGAACAATACAGGAATAAATGTAATACTTTCATTGATAATGTTAATAATCCACACATTTAATAGCAACATATTAATAAGAAAACAATAATTCATAGATAGTGTCAATAATTCGGTCTTACTACAAGAAAAAACCAAATACAACATATATAATTCAGTCATACTACAAGAAAGAACCAAATACAACATATATAATCCAGACTTACTAACTAAATCCCGACTTACAAAAACAAACCAATCGCCTCATTGAATATCTACTACGCAATATGTATCTATACCTACAAAATTTCAAAAACAAACTTTCAATAAACTGTAGTATTACAAAGAAAACAAAAGTGAAATGAGCACATCTGTAATACTGCAGTATTACAGATGCGATCTGTAATACTGCAGTATTACAGATGCGATACTGCAGCATACTGCAGTATCACATCTGTAATACTGCAGTATCGCATACTGTAATACTACAGTATGTTATACTGCAGTATTACAGATGCGATACTGCAGTATGCTATACTGCAGTATCGCATACTGTAATACTGCAGTATAGCATACTGCAGTATGCAGTATGCTATACTGCAGTATCGCATACTGTAATACTGCAGTATGCTATACTGCAGTATGCTATTTTGCAAACTGCAGTATTACAGTGAATTGAGCATTTGAGCTATTGCTCGAACCGCGTACCTGATGCAAATAAAGTGAATTGAGCATTCCTCTTTGCAAACAAAGTGAACTGAGCTGGAGATGCAACCTGCTGCATGTGTCATGTATGAGTAAAACAACTCAAATACTGTTAAAAACAACTCAAATACTGTTAAAAACAACTCAAACATCATCGCTAATAGATATAATGGAACTTCTAAAACAAGCGACATCATTACTGAAGTAGCTCTGCTTTTGACAGTTCGGTGTGCGAGTTCGGGTGGTCGGTGGAGTTCGGGTTCAATGTCAACATATTTTACATGTTTTTTTGTTTGACTGAAATGTTTTGAACAACGTTGAAATGTTTAGCTACGCCCTTATTATAAACATCGTCTGTCTCGAACCACTGCTAGCAAAATCGTGTAAATTACCGTCTCCTGGATTTGATACAACTGATCGTGTAAATTGATTTTAATACAGCTAGCAAAATTGGAATTCGACGGAACAAACGTATTTTAAGTTGTTCTAATAAATGTAGATTTTAATACATCAGATATGGATGGCTAATTACGGTTTGTCAGTAACGGCTAGCGACGGGCTGGAAAAGCGAAGACTACATTTATCATGAAATTAAAACTGGGTCGCGTGTATTGCA